>OY821521.1:88150495-88154542 GCA_963682025.1 Cordilura impudica
CCAGTTTTCTTGACAGGAATGATCTTCTGTTCCCAACAATTTGGAAAGTCACTAGTGGTAATAATGGAGTTAAAAATGTGGGTGATGTAAACTAATAACTTAGGTAGAAGAAGTTTTATGAATTTTGGGTGTATCTGGTCAAACCCGACTACATTGGCCTTCAAAGATAAACTACTTGATAATACATCAATAGGCAAGACACACGAAAATTCAAATTGTCAATTACAAAATTAATTTTATGAAAAAGTATATTTTATTGAAAAAATTTCTTTTTCTTAAAAAAGTATTTTTCAAAAAAAGTACCTAAAAAATAAATTATCTTAAAAAGCACTTTTTCTTAAAATACATTTCCTAAAAAATGCATTTTCTTAAAAAAAAAGTCATTTTAAAAATTGCGTATTCTTAAAAAACATATTATCTTTAAAAAAAAAATACTCTTTTGGAAAAAGCTAATTTTCTTAATACTTTTTCTTAAATAAGTACTTTTTCCTAAAAAAAAAAAAAGTACCTTCACTTCAAAAATTTCATTTTCTTAAACCTTTTCTTAAAATTCTGCCTTTTCTAAAACATCACCTTTTCTTAAAACATTATCTTTTTTCGAAAAATAATATCTCTACATTAAAAAATAATTTTTCTTAATGCAACACTTTTGCTTAAAAAGGTACCTTTTCTAAAAAAATTCTTAAAAAAAAGTATATTTTTTTAAGAGTGTACTTTTCTAAAAAAGTTACTTTTCTGAAAGAAGCAAATTTTCTTAAAAAAGTACCTTTTATCATAAATGTGCATTAGCTTAAAAAGTACATTTCCTTAAAAAAGTAGCTCTCCTTAAAATTGTAAATTTTCTTAAAAAATTGCCTGTTCTTAAAAAAACCTTTCTTCAAAAAGTACCTTTTCATAAAAAAGTACCTTTTCACAAAAAAGTTCTTTTTTTTAAGTACTTTTTCTTACAAAAAAAATGTTATTTTCTTAGAAAGTATATTTTCTGGAAAAAAGTACTTATTCTTTAAAAAAAAAAGTAAATAAAAAGTATATTTTCTTTAAAAAAAAATACCTTTAAAGAAAAATAGGACCTTTCTTAAAAAATACTTTTAAAGAGAAATACTTTTTCTTACAACAAATAAATTTTCTTTAAAAAAAACTTTTCTAAAAAAAGCACATTTTCTAAAATATAACCTTTTCTTTAAATTCTGCTTAAAAAAGTACTAGTGGTAATAATGGTGTTAAAAATGTGGGTGATGTAAACTTATAACTTAGGTAAAAGAAGTTTTATGAATTTCGGGTGTATCTGGTCAAACCCGAATACATTGGTCTTCACAGATAAAAAACTTGATAATACATCAATAGGCAAGACACATTAAAATTCAAATTGTCAACCACAAAATTTATTTTATAAAAAAGTATATTTTCTTGAAAAAATATATTTTTTTTAAAAAAGTATTTTATATATTTTTTTAAAAAAGTATTGTCAACCACAAAATTTATTTTATAAAAAAAGTATATTTTCTTGAAAAAATATATTTTTTTTTAAAAAGTATTTTATATATTTTTTTTAAAAAAGTATTTTTAAAAAAAAAAATACCTTTTTTGAAAAAAGTAAATTTTCTTAATATGTATTATATTTTCTAAAAAAATAAATTATCTTAAAAAGGCACCTTTTCTTAAAATACATTTCTTAAAAAATTAAATTTCTTAAAAAAGTAACTTTTCATAAAAAAAATACTTTTTCCAAAAAAAAAGTACATTTTAAGAAAATGCGTATTCTTAAAAAAATATATTTTCTTTAAAAAAAAATACTCTCTTGGAAAAAGCTAATTTTCTTAATACTTTTTTTTAAATAAGTACTTTTTCCTAAAAAAAAGCACCTTTACTTAAAAAATTACATTTTCATAAACCTTTTCTTAAAATTGTGCCTTTTCTAAAAAATCACTTTTTTTTTAAATGTACCTTTCTTCAAAATATAATACCTTTTGATAAAAAAATATTTTTTCTTAATAAAACACTTGTTTAAAATGTACCTTTTCTAAAAAATTCTTTAAAAAAGTATATTTTCCTAAGAAAGTACTTTTCTTAAAAAAATTACTTTTCTGAAAGAGGCAAATTTTCTTAAAAAAGTACCTTTTATCATAAATGTGCATTAGCTTAAAAAGTGCATTTCCTTAAAAAAGTAGCTCTCCTTAAAATTGTACCTTTTCTTAAAAAATTTCCTGTTCTTAAAAAAACTTTTCTTCAAAAAGTACCTTTTCATAAAAAAGTTATTTTTTTAAAAAGTACTTTTTCTTAGAAAAAAAAATTTTTTTTTAAGTATATTTTCTGGAAAAAAGTAGTTATTCTTCAAAAATAAGTATATAATTTCTTTAAAAATAAATACCTTTAAAGAAAAATAGTACCTTTCTTAAAAAATGCTTTTAGAGAGAATCACTTTTTCGTAAAAAAATACCTTTTCTTTAAAAAAAATCTTTTTTAAAAAAAGCACATTTTCTTAAATATAACCTTTTCTTAAAATTCTGCTTAAAAAAGTACCTTTTCTTAAAACATTATTATTTCCTAAGCAAGTACCTCCTCTTACAGAATTCTTTTTTTTTTTTTTTTTTTGAGTATATTTTCTTTAAAAAGTATATTTTCTAGAGAAAGGTACTTTTTCTTAAAAAGTAAAGGTACTTTTCTTTAAAAGTATTTTTTCTTAAAAATAATCTTTTCTTAAAAAATAACTTTTCTGAAATAATAACTTTCTGAAAAAATAAATTTTCTTAAAATTGCGCTTAAAAAAGTACATTTTCTTAGAAAATTACTGTTTCATGACACAGTACGTTTTCTTACAAAATTTATTTTTTTTAAAAAGTACATTAGCTTAAAAAAGTTAATTATTTTAAAAAGTACTTTTCCTTAAAAAATTTAATTTCCTTAAAAACATCCTTTTATGAAAATAGTACCTTTGGTTGCCTAAAGCTAGATTTAAGGTATAATCGAAATATTATGTAAACTTCAATTTTGTATTTCAAATGTGAACTAAATAAAAGATACACCAAAATGGATATTTGTACGGACACCCTACAACTAACAAGTAATTTGTATAAAGCATAATTTGCAATAATTGATGAAATTTGAAATATCCAAAATGGATATTTGTACGGACACCCTACAACTAACAAGTAATTTGTATAAAGCATAATTTGCAATAATTGATGAAATTTGAAATATTTATAATTTATGCTTTTTTTAATGTTCATTGGCAGCGGGAACCCTGAAGATGAACTCCCATCATCTGTTCACAAATAATATGATATTTTAACTCTATGTACTGAAATCAAGCTTAGAGACGAAATTAAATTCAAAAGACATTTTCACCGTAGCTCCACAATAAACATTAATAAATTAATGCTTCTTACCACTGTACATTATAACATTACAACGAAAATTTAAAAAACAACACGATCCAACGAATCAGTCATTGGTCATACAATGGTCGGCTAAGCCATTGTCATATTCCCAATAACATAAAATACGAATAAATAATAATTATAATTAAAAAAGGAGATTGAAATATGAGAAAAGATAAACTAACTTACCATTTGAAGAAAGCATGTCGATAGTAAAAAGTGTCGTCGCGTACACGATCCCATGACATAATTATTAAACCATACAAATGTTGTAAAAGAAAGTTAAACTTCAGCAAAGTTGAATTCAATCATCGAAAAACACCTGAAACTGCTTTTTCTTGTTGTTGCTGCTGCTGCTGCTGCTGCGGCTCCTGCTGTATTTGTGTAATTGCTATAGAATTTCAATCGACTTTGCAATATGTTAAAGAAGGAAAGCAAATTCAAGGGTATTTCCGGTTTTTTATTTTAGAAAAGACTTTGACTGTCTCCTTGTCGAGTGAACGATGCTTCGTTTGTTATTGTTGTTGTTGTTGTTGTTAAACAAGTTAAAGAAAAGTTGTATTAAACAAAAACTTGTTGACTTTTTTTATTTATTTCTTAAATTATTTTTTTTTTTTGTTCGTTTGTTGAAACTGGAAATATATTAATGCAGGAACACTGAGAAATACAT